>RWGY01001065.1:0-29219 GCA_007726485.1 Eragrostis curvula | reverse complement strand
AACAAAGACTAGGGGATCTAAAACGACTAGTTTTAGGCATCTGATACCAATTGTTAGAACTAATTCGGCATCAACTTAACAGGATCACTAGTCAGAGATAGATCACACCTAGCAATTAACTAATAAAAGACTGAATTGACTTACCCGTCATGAGAATCCCTTCAGCAAGGGATTGATGAGGTGTAGACAATGGAGAAGTGGCTGCAGGTCGATGTAGAACAGGGACACCGGCTTCCGAACCTTCCAGCACCTTAGGGATCGGTATATTAGGGTTAGGTTTAACCCTGGCAGCTTAAACTCGTGATTAACACGTCAATTAGGGTAACAGGGGTTCCCTTTGCTTATATAGTGCTGTAGGCTTGGGGCCGGGCCCTTAAATGGGCTAAGTTTTGCCTCCCGATCAAAACAACTAATAGGGGACTTTAGTTGGATTCGGATTGGGCCTTTTGGGCCACTTGACCGAGGTCAATAATTCCAACAGATGCATCAGCTTCATTCCGCTTAATAGCCTGAATAAGTAGTTGTGCATCCGATTCAATAGCAAGATCATGGAAAATATTCACTAGGCAAATGAAATAAGTGGCAACAGGGAGGTTAATGAAGGAAAGTTTAGTCGTCTAATATATTTTTTAAATTTCTTTTGGGAAGTCTAGAAATAGCTATGGAATATGTTTTAATGTATCTGGCTATACACGTTTAGGCTAGTATACCCAACAATTGGGTTGCTGTTTTATTTCTTTTATACATGTCGAACTCCAAACTTTTTTTAACACAATAAGGGTGACTGCTACACTAGGAGGCCATTTATTTCCATCATTTTGAAGATGGAACAACTCAGATTTCCTAGCAAGGTAGAAAACCAAGAACCATGGGCCCCAAGAAATGAAGTCATCTGAATAAAGTTCTGCGCTAAACCAAGTTCAGGTTCGCAAACTTCACTGAAAGCATGAGTACCACATTGACTTAGAAACGGCTCAATGTGAGAAGGAATAGCGAGAGTACTGATAACAAGAACAAAAAGTGAAGTAGAAATCAAACAAACGGGATTATGATTGTATTTAATGGAAAACCCGCCATCGGTCTGTGTGGAAAACAGAGCACCATATGGCTAAGAACTTAATATGCACTCCTTGCATTGGGTGACATGCCCAACCGTGCTGTCTTAAGGCAACATTTTCACTCTCACCTCCAGGCCATGATATTCAAAGGCAACGATAACATATGCAAAGCGAATTTAACTGGTCCATCCAAACTAACACAAATGGAACTTAATAGGATCCCTGAAAAAGGGTAGTAGTGCAGATTACTTTGTCTCATAGGCATAACACCAACTACTCACTAGGGACCAGTTATTAAAGATATATATACAAATCAAGAAAGATCAACGAATTACTCAATGGAAAAGATTTAGCAGCAAACGCCTTTCTGGGAGAAGTAAAGTTTTGTGTGAACTAACTTTAAACATTATAAATAGAGCAATTTTACGGTAGACCTAAATGAATGCACACCGTTTATTTCCTCTGTTTAATGGTTCAGATCTTAATCATGATACATCTTCATCCCACCGGTATCATAAGTATCATGATAAGGTATCATAAGTATCATATGGGCATTACGGGGAAAAGAATGCAATGATCTTTTATTGGTTCAATTTTTTTGAAAGCATCATCTGTTTTTTTTACGAAACATTCTGTCATTTTATCATCCAACGATTATTTCTACGTTTAATCTTCCAGAGATCACGATTTTGCAATTATAAGTCTCTTCAATTTGGAGCAAAAGAATGAACAGTTGGTGTGGAGTTCTTGCGGAAGTTTACAGGGGATATTTTAGGGACCGGAGGACGTCGCCGGATGGTTCCATCGAGGGCAGCGTGCTGGACGAAGGATGATGCCGGCGACGATTCAATCCGAGGCAGCGTGCTGATCGTGGGACGATATCTCCGTCTTGTATACCGAGGACAGCAGCTTGGAGACGTGAGGATCTGAATTGGGGACAGGGGACTCCGGGTCTTCCGACGATGCCGGCGAGGATTCACGTGGCGGCGCCGGCCCTAAGACACAGTTAACGAAATCGTAGCGCTCGACCTTTTCACCAGTGAAACGAAGGATTCGTTTTCATTGACCTAATTACCCCTATAGATTAGACTAATTACAGTACTATCCTTTTAAATGGACGGTTTAGATCTTACCATGATACTTTTTCCGCGCCGGTGTCATAGTCTACCGTAAAAGTCCTCTATAAATAAGAGCAAATTCCCTCTGTGCCACTGGAAATTTACTCGCTTCCCTCTGACATGAAAATTGCCGAAGTTCCCTCTGTGCCACGCACAAATTTTTTGATGCCTTGGGTGCCACTGCCGTAAGGTTGTCCATGTAACAGCGTTAAAGGATGCATAAAAAGACGAAAATACCCCTGCTAAGAAATTTGCTTAACTTCCTTGTATGGCACTCTTTGTTAAGTGGCGTTGCCGCCAGACATGTTAATTTTGAATGAAAAATGAGTACACAGGTAGTCATGTGTTCATAATTCCAAAAAGAGTGCTCTTCCAAAAATGAGTTTGATTTCCAGATAGTAACTCGATTGTTCTGTGCCCTTTTGGGTTCCTAGAAGCATTAGAGCAGCGAATCAGCTCATTGATGGAACTAGCAAGAAGGCCGGAGAGAATCGGTTCGTGATCAAGAACCTGGCGATCGATGATGATGCGGCAAACCTGTCACTGGAAACTTGTATCCTCAAGGAAGATGGTACGGATGCAATTCAGGAAGTGTGATGTATTTGAGGAGTGTTTGAATTGTAACACTGCAGTGGGCAGTGGAAGTCTTTCCTGAGATGTCTCAGAAGAGCTGTCCTGTAATGGCGGCTGGTTTGGCACTGTAACTGAATTTGGTCTTATGTTAATGCATTTGACTGGGGCTTTGGCCCTTGAACTCTAAAAAAAAAATAACTCGATGTTGGATCCATCCTGCCAATCACAGTTCTATCGCTATTATCACAAGCTAACTAAAGAATCCAATGAGAATTTGATTCGGGGAGGCGGGTGATGGAGCATGCTTACCCTTCAGGGAGCCATGCCACTGCTGCTGCCACACCCGCCTCCTCTCCACCACGCGCACGCTAGCCTTCTCTTCCTCTATGCGCGCGCTCACCTTCTCTTCATCTCGCGCGCGCCTGACTCCTGTCCCCAACGCAAGGTCGCCTCCGCTTCTCCCACAGGCGCGCTGCGGCCGCGTCAATCTCGCCACGCGCCCACGGCCTCTCCTCTCGCCCCGCGCCTGCGACCCTTTCGAATCCAGTCGCCCGCCTAGGGTTCCATGGCTACCCTTCCTGTCGAGGACTCCAGATCGAGAGCAGGGGATTTGGGTCGAGAGCGATTCTTTAGGGTAGAAACTGGGACCCACTAGTCGGTCTGACAAGGGGAAAGAGGGCGCTATGGGAAACGCACAAAGGCACAGGTCGTCCCAAGTAACCCCAATTGACGGAAACCAACGGTAGTGGCACAGAAGGCATGAAAAAATTAGCGGATGGCACAGAAGGAACTTCGACAATTTTAGTGTCACAGAAGGAAGCAAGTAAATTTTCCATGGCACAGAGGGAATTTGCTCAATAAATAACAGTTATAATGCCTGCAGTGAGAACATTAATTATACATCACTTTGTTTCCAGGGGATGGACTTTCACATCCAACAAGGCGTGTAAGGGAAAGACAGTCTTATTGAATCAGGATCGTTATATTCTGATGCGGGTATGTTGCCAAGTTGAACCTTTGATCCATTCAAATGATAGGCTACCACTCTTGTCGATGATTCACATAGGAAGATGACCTCCTTGTACGGATGAAACCCAATTATCGACATAAGTCTATGTTCCTTGCTGGTAAGATCATCATCATCATCATCTGAGTTCCATTCTAGTTTTGCTTCTTCCAGAATTTCACTAGTTTTGTTTGGATCTGACTTGTCAAGGTCGCCGTGATAGTTAATACCCTGAAAGATCCATGATCCCTGGTCATAGTTTCGACAGGGCACCATGCGCTTGAGGTGTATCAAGACCCACTCCATTTGAGCAGATGCATCTTTAAGTCTCCAAACCTGCAGACAGCATTGTTGATCGAGTGATGCAAAGTACACCCCTTTTCTGGATTTTCCAAGATGTAGGTCTTGATATTTGCTCCGAACTATTGGTGCTCTAATTACATGATACTTGTCACTTGATAACGATATTCTGCAGAATTCAAGCATTGGTAGAAACAAGTTTAGCAACTACGTATTTAAACAACGCACAAGAGAAAAATAAATGTAAAAACAAAATTCTGTAAATCATGAAAGATGAGTGCATGAGTAGCCACCTCATAACATAGTCGGATTGACTATATATAGAGTGCTCCTTGCCAATAAACCGTATAGTTGTGCATCCCTTGGGATGGGTATTCCGATCTCATGCTACCGATAGTGCCGACAACCTCTCCTTCACGGACAAATGATTTCTCCATCCATTGCTTAGTACTAGATGAGAAGACCTGCAGAGTGTAGAGCGATGGTGGCCATTCTGATTGCTCAATTGCAGGGTCTTGTTCATGTTTATCCTCAGTCTCTCCGGAATAAAGACTCCAGTAAGTTGGCTGAAACGCCCGAAAACTGATGTCGCTCTCATCATAAACGCAACGTATCCTATGAGAACTAGGTTCGTGTGAGAACTATGAGAACTCCAATCTGGGTCACATGATCTTGATTTAATGGGGCGCATGAATTCAGGTGGGAGGGGAGATTTGCAAAATCACCGTCCACTTAATCATACTTTTGCAAATTCTCCCTCCCACCTCTCCCTATGCGCCCTCCTTAGATTAAGATCATATGGCTCAGATTGGAGTTCTCATAGTTCTCACACGAACCTAGTTCTCATAGGATACGTTGCGTTTATGATGAGAGCGACATCAGTTTTCGGGCGTTTCAGCCAACTTACTGGAGTCTTTATTCCGGAGAGACTGAGGATAAACATGAACAAGACCCTGCAATTGAGCAATCAGAATGGCCACCATCGCTCTACACTCTGCAGGTCTTCTCATCTAGTACTAAGCAATGGATGGAGAAATCATTTGTCCGTGAAGGAGAGGTTGTCGGCACTATCGGTAGCATGAGATCGGAATACCCATCCCAAGGGATGCACAACTATACGGTTTATTGGCAAGGAGCACTCTATATATAGTCAATCCGACTATGTTATGAGGTGGCTACTCATGCACTCATCTTTCATGATTTACAGAATTTTGTTTTTACATTTATTTTTCTCTTGTGCGTTGTTTAAATACGTAGTTGCTAAACTTGTTTCTACCAATGCTTGAATTCTGCAGAATATCGTTATCAAGTGACAAGTATCATGTAATTAGAGCACCAATAGTTCGGAGCAAATATCAAGACCTACATCTTGGAAAATCCAGAAAAGGGGTGTACTTTGCATCACTCGATCAACAATGCTGTCTGCAGGTTTGGAGACTTAAAGATGCATCTGCTCAAATGGAGTGGGTCTTGATACACCTCAAGCGCATGGTGCCCTGTCGAAACTATGACCAGGGATCATGGATCTTTCAGGGTATTAACTATCACGGCGACCTTGACAAGTCAGATCCAAACAAAACTAGTGAAATTCTGGAAGAAGCAAAACTAGAATGGAACTCAGATGATGATGATGATCTTACCAGCAAGGAACATAGACTTATGTCGATAATTGGGTTTCATCCGTACAAGGAGGTCATCTTCCTATGTGAATCATCGACAAGAGTGGTAGCCTATCATTTGAATGGATCAAAGGTTCAACTTGGCAACATACCCGCATCAGAATATAACGATCCTGATTCAATAAGACTGTCTTTCCCTTACACGCCTTGTTGGATGTGAAAGTCCATCCCCTGGAAACAAAGTGATGTATAATTAATGTTCTCACTGCAGGCATTATAACTGTTATTTATTGAGCAAATTCCCTCTGTGCCATGGAAAATTTACTTGCTTCCTTCTGTGACACTAAAATTGTCGAAGTTCCTTCTGTGCCATCCGCTAATTTTTTCATGCCTTCTGTGCCACTACCGTTGGTTTCCGTCAATTGGGGTTACTTGGGACGACCTGTGCCTTTGTGCGTTTCCCATAGCGCCCTCTTTCCCCTTGTCAGACCGACTAGTGGGTCCCAGTTTCTACCCTAAAGAATCGCTCTCGACCCAAATCCCCTGCTCTCGATCTGGAGTCCTCGACAGGAAGGGTAGCCATGGAACCCTAGGCGGGCGACTGGATTCGAAAGGGTCGCAGGCGCGGGGCGAGAGGAGAGGCCGTGGGCGCGTGGCGAGATTGACGCGGCCGCAGCGCGCCTGTGGGAGAAGCGGAGGCGACCTTGCGTTGGGGACAGGAGTCAGGCGCGCGCGAGATGAAGAGAAGGTGAGCGCGCGCATAGAGGAAGAGAAGGCTAGCGTGCGCGTGGTGGAGAGGAGGCGGGTGTGGCAGCAGCAGTGGCATGGCTCCCTGAAGGGTAAGCATGCTCCATCACCCGCCTCCCCGAATCAAATTCTCATTGGATTCTTTAGTTAGCTTGTGATAATAGCGATAGAACTGTGATTGGCAGGATGGATCCAACATCGAGTTATTTTTTTTTTAGAGTTCAAGGGCCAAAGCCCCAGTCAAATGCATTAACATAAGACCAAATTCAGTTACAGTGCCAAACCAGCCGCCATTACAGGACAGCTCTTCTGAGACATCTCAGGAAAGACTTCCACTGCCCACTGCAGTGTTACAATTCAAACACTCCTCAAATACATCACACTTCCTGAATTGCATCCGTACCATCTTCCTTGAGGATACAAGTTTCCAGTGACAGGTTTGCCGCATCATCATCGATCGCCAGGTTCTTGATCACGAACCGATTCTCTCCGGCCTTCTTGCTAGTTCCATCAATGAGCTGATTCGCTGCTCTATATGCTTCTAGGAACCCAAAAGGGCACAGAACAATCGAGTTACTATCTGGAAATCAAACTCATTTTTGGAAGAGCACTCTTTTTGGAATTATGAACACATGACTACCTGTGTACTCATTTTTCATTCAAAATTAACATGTCTGGCGGCAACGCCACTTAACAAAGAGTGCCATACAAGGAAGTTAAGCAAATTTCTTAGCAGGGGTATTTTCGTCTTTTTATGCATCCTTTAACGCTGTTACATGGACAACCTTACGGCAGTGGCACCCAGGCATCAAAAAATTTGTGCGTGGCACAGAGGGAACTTCGGCAATTTTCATGTCAGAGGGAAGCGAGTAAATTTCCAGTGGCACAGAGGGAATTTGCTCTTATTTATAGAGGACTTTTACGGTAGACTATGACACCGGCGCGGAAAAAGTATCATGGTAAGATCTAAACCGTCCATTTAAAAGGATAGTACTGTAATTAGTCTAATCTATAGGGGTAATTAGGTCAATGAAAACGAATCCTTCGTTTCACTGGTGAAAAGGTCGAGCGCTACGATTTCGTTAACTGTGTCTTAGGGCCGGCGCCGCCACGTGAATCCTCGCCGGCATCGTCGGAAGACCCGGAGTCCCCTGTCCCCAATTCAGATCCTCACGTCTCCAAGCTGCTGTCCTCGGTATACAAGACGGAGATATCGTCCCACGATCAGCACGCTGCCTCGGATTGAATCGTCGCCGGCATCATCCTTCGTCCAGCACGCTGCCCTCGATGGAACCATCCGGCGACGTCCTCCGGTCCCTAAAATATCCCCTGTAAACTTCCGCAAGAACTCCACACCAACTGTTCATTCTTTTGCTCCAAATTGAAGAGACTTATAATTGCAAAATCGTGATCTCTGGAAGATTAAACGTAGAAATAATCGTTGGATGATAAAATGACAGAATGTTTCGTAAAAAAAAACAGATGATGCTTTCAAAAAAATTGAACCAATAAAAGATCATTGCATTCTTTTCCCGTAATGCCCATATGATACTTATGATACCTTATCATGATACTTATGATACCGGTGGGATGAAGATGTATCATGATTAAGATCTGAACCATTAAACAGAGGAAATAAACGGTGTGCATTCATTTAGGTCTACCGTAAAATTGCTCTATTTATAATGTTTAAAGTTAGTTCACACAAAACTTTACTTCTCCCAGAAAGGCGTTTGCTGCTAAATCTTTTCCATTGAGTAATTCGTTGATCTTTCTTGATTTGTATATATAATCTTTAATAACTGGTCCCTAGTGAGTAGTTGGTGTTATGCCTATGAGACAAAGTAATCTGCACTACTACCCTTTTTCAGGGATCCTATTAAGTTCCATTTGTGTTAGTTTGGATGGACCAGTTAAATTCGCTTTGCATATGTTATCGTTGCCTTTGAATATCATGGCCTGGAGGTGAGAGTGAAAATGTTGCCTTAAGACAGCACGGTTGGGCATGTCACCCAATGCAAGGAGTGCATATTAAGTTCTTAGCCATATGGTGCTCTGTTTTCCACACAGACCGATGGCGGGTTTTCCATTAAATACAATCATAATCCCGTTTGTTTGATTTCTACTTCACTTTTTGTTCTTGTTTATCAGTACTCTCGCTATTCCTTCTCACATTGAGCCGTTTCTAAGTCAATGTGGTACTCATGCTTTCAGTGAAGTTTGCGAACCTGAACTTGGTTTAGCGCAGAACTTTATTCAGATGACTTCATTTCTTGGGGCCCATGGTTCTTGGTTTTCTACCTTGCTAGGAAATCTGAGTTGTTCCATCTTCAAAATGATGGAAATAATGGCCTCCTAGTGTAGCAGTCACCCTTATTGTGTTAAAAAAAAGTTTGGAGTTCGACATGTATAAAAGAATAAAACAGCAACCCAATTGTTGGGTATACTAGCCTAAACGTGTATAGCCAGATACATTAAAACATATTCCATAGCTATTTCTAGACTTCCCAAAAGAATTTAAAAAATATATTAGACGACTAAACTTTCCTTCATTAACCTCCCTGTTGCCACTTATTTCATTTGCCTAGTGAATATTTTCCATGATCTTGCTATTGAATCGGATGCACAACTACTTATTCAGGCTATTAAGCGGAATGAAGCTGATGCATCTGTTGGAATTATTGACCTCGGTCAAGTGGCCCAAAAGGCCCAATCCGAATCCAACTAAAGTCCCCTATTAGTTGTTTTGATCGGGAGGCAAAACTTAGCCCATTTAAGGGCCCGGCCCCAAGCCTACAGCACTATATAAGCAAAGGGAACCCCTGTTACCCTAATTGACGTGTTAATCACGAGTTTAAGCTGCCAGGGTTAAACCTAACCCTAATATACCGATCCCTAAGGTGCTGGAAGGTTCGGAAGCCGGTGTCCCTGTTCTACATCGACCTGCAGCCACTTCTCCATTGTCTACACCTCATCAATCCCTTGCTGAAGGGATTCTCATGACGGGTAAGTCAATTCAGTCTTTTATTAGTTAATTGCTAGGTGTGATCTATCTCTGACTAGTGATCCTGTTAAGTTGATGCCGAATTAGTTCTAACAATTGGTATCAGATGCCTAAAACTAGTCGTTTTAGATCCCCTAGTCTTTGTTAGCACTAGATCTAATTAGTTTTAAGTCAGCTCAATGATCTAGTTCGCAATTCAAAGGTGTTCTGTTCTGTTTCTGACAAATCTTAGTTAAGCTACTTAGATCAGAACGCTAATGATTCATGTTTAGTTAAGTTTCATCTAGCGCAGCAAAGTTTTCATGATTAGATGCCTAAGTTCAGTAAGTAATATAAGTTTTTTGTTCATGTTTAGCCATGCCTTTAATCTCTGCGCAGTAAGAATCAGTCATGTTTTAGTCAGTACAGTAAGTAATTAAGTTAATTAGTTCATGTTTTAGTTATAAATTAAGCAATTAAGAAATTAGGGTTCTAAGTGTTCATCTTTTTATGCTCCATGTCACAAATAGATGCGAATTAAGTAAATCTGGGCTCTAGGGTTGATCACACACGCACTAACTAAACCCTAACCCTAAGCACAATTCAGATCTAAGCATTAAGATTAAGGGTAAGGAGACCGAGGCTTACCTCGTCGTCGGCGGCGTCGCGCTTCGCGCACGCGCCGGCGACCCGCTCCTCCTTCCCAGTCGCCATTGAGCTCTCCGCTTTGGGCGCGACCTCGCTCGGCATCAGATCCGGGCCGTGCGGCCTCAGATCCTGCCACACGGGCCCCGGCAACGCGCATGGCCTCGGGCCATCGTCGCTGTCGCCGTCCCTCTCGCCGCCGTGCGCCTCCGGGCGCAGACGTGCTCCTGGCCTCAGAACATCCCCGCGCGGCATAAGCTCCGCTGCGCGGGAGCCCGCACCACGGCACCTTGTCGTGGTCACCGCCGGGCCGCGCCTCCACCTTTAGGGCACCGCTCGAGAGGACCCTCGACGGCTAGGGTTTTTTTTCGTCCCCGCCGCCGTTTTGTTCGGGCCGCGCGCGTCCTGGTCCGTCCGATCTCCTCCTCGCTCCATCCGACCGTCCGCACCCCGGTCGGCTGTTGGGCTGGGCCACTTGCTCGCAGCGGGCGCGCGCGCGCGAGGCCGAATTGGCGGCCCAGCCACTGGTTTTCGGGCCTCCGCCCCGACGACCTTTGCTCGGCAGGCCGCGTCAATTTTCGTGCAAACGGGCCGCGCGTGTGATTAAGCTGGGCTTCCGCGCCAATTTCGTGCGCTAGGCTGCGCACGATTTCAGTTGGGCTGCATCTTCAGTTCAGGCAGAATTAAGTTTTCGCATTTTCGTGCGCGATTTTCTTTAGCTCAGTCTTTAATTCATGATTATTTATGAGTTAATTAATTTATTATTAAGTTAAGTAATAAGTTTAGTAATTGATAAATTATTTTTGAACTTAGTTTTGCTGCAAAATTTATTAAGTGCTATTTAAGTTTTATTGCAGTAAAATTTCTCATAATAATTCTCAGTTTAATTTGGTTATTAGTTGAGAAACTATTTAAGTTCAATTCTCAAGAATATTTAGTAGCAATATTTCATTTGCTAATTTAAGCTTCCGCTGTCATTTAAGA
Organism: Eragrostis curvula; assembly: GCA_007726485.1. Taxonomy (NCBI): domain Eukaryota; kingdom Viridiplantae; phylum Streptophyta; class Magnoliopsida; order Poales; family Poaceae; genus Eragrostis; species Eragrostis curvula. Next base: position 18,186 of record RWGY01001065.1, on the reverse strand, counting down.
ATATATATGCTCATCCGATATTAAGTCTTATTAAGAATATTAAGTTTTGTTCGCTTTCATGAGCATAATAATTTAAGGCTTAAGATTAATTTAGCTATTAAGTCCAGCTAAATTGTCTTTTGAGAATTTTAACATGTACAAGGTACATATTTTCATAAGTACCATTAATTCTTCTGTTCTATACAGAATCAGGAGATTTAAGATCTCCCCATGATGATCAAAATAAGTCTTTTCTCTGCGAAATTAACATGGCTGTGAAATCATTTCATTAAGTAAATGCCCAGCATAAATGACCTTTTCTCACCATGTTTAAGACTTTATTTAAGTTTTGTATGAGGATATTAAGTTGAGATTATTATTATGTTCATTTCGCTCAGAATATTAAAGTTTGATCTATTAAGTTTGCCTATAAGTAAGTTTTATGCTGTTTTCATTATAAGTTAAATAAGTTTCGCTTGTTTTCCCCACCGGTGATGCAAGTTGTTACTTATTTTTTGCATGATTGTAATCAGACCACCGTAGGATTATTCTCATGCTATTTAGTGCATCTTATTGTACTAGTTTTCACATTTAAGTCTATTCCTCTAAGTTTTTTCCATCCATCATGCCTTAAGATCAATAAAAATGCATAAGTTGCATTTGCCATGCGCATTTTAAGATCAAATAATGCATCTCTTGCGTTATTATTGCTATTTTATTAGCACACTAAGATATTTACTAAGTATCTTTATTTGGCTATGTCTTTTCACCTGAAAGCCACATGAAGAACATTAAGCCCTTCAACGGCATTGACTTTCCTTTATGGAAAGAGAAGGTGCAAGACATTCTCAAGTCTCTGGAGCTTGATTATGTGCTTCATAAGGACAAGCCACTTCCTTTCTCTTCCGACATTGAGAAGTATGACGAGAAGATGCATGAGTATCAATTCAAGTTAGAGAAATGGGAAAAGGATAATAAGTTTGCCAAAAGAATCATCAAGCGTTCGATCTCAGAAGGCATAAAGGGAGAATTTGATGATAATGAGGACACGACTGCTAGTGAACTCTTCTTTTGATTGAGTTAGAACATAAGAGAGTCAGCACAAGGTTCCTCTTCACAAGGCTAACCACCTTGCGATATGATGGATACAGTGGAATAGAAAAGCACATACGCAGCATGTATGACATTGCTTATGAGCTTAGGTCATTTGGAATAGAACTCTCCGATTCATTTTTAGAGCATTGTGTTGAGACATCTTTAGTGAATCCATGAATTGGGAAGTGATCCTTAGAATTTAGTAGATGGAAATAAGTTAAAGTTTTAAGAACTTTATTTTAGAATTAGTTAGTGGATTCAATAAGTTAGCTTGATGACATTCAATGTACTTTAGTGAAACCTTTTGGTTCCATATATCATTGTTTTTTATGAGTATATTTCTCTCTAAGTTGTGAAATTATCTTTTATATCCTCAGTTTTAAGTTATTATCTTAATTGCTTTTCTACAAGCAAATTTCATAATGCTAATTATGAATCTCTTACACATGTGAGAGTTAGATGAGATAAGTGAAGTGATGAGACCTTGTCGAATATGTGGCACACTCACGTTTAGACCACAAATTCGGGGGGAGAATGGCGTGTCTCATCAATTTTAAAAATACTCCAGATAATAATGCCAATTAAGAATTGCTCTTGTCAATTAAGAATTAATGTTACAAATATATTTATAAATTCTCTCCATGGCATTTTGTCGTTCATAAGATTTAAGGATAAAATTAAGCATAATGTTTTAGGCATAATATAAGTTTTAAGTATGATATACTCGCTATATCTTCGCTATATCTTATTGCTTAAATTAAGAATAAGTTCAAGAGCAACTTTATCATGCAAGACATGATTATTAAAACTACCATTGTGATGGGAGTTTAAACACTCCACAAAGACCAATTGTCTCACTAAGTGTGGTTTTATCCTATATTCTGGCCACCGCTGTTTACGGGATAACTCTCACAGATTGTGTTGTGTCACCCATTTTCTGGCCACCGCTGTTGTGGGTTGGTGCAATGGAATCAGAGACGATTGAAGTATGATTGTGTTCATGATACTGGCCACCGCTGTTTTGTGGACATTTAATCATAGCTTTGCTGCTCTAGTTCATTATCTAGCCACCGCCGGTGTGGGCTAATGGTGGCAAAGCAAGCTGATCAGTAGGGATGAAAACTGGTCGGTAATTTCCCGAAAAAACCGACGCCGTTTTTATATTTTCCCCGGCCATTTTTGTTTTATTCGGAAATTCCCGGAAAACGGACGGAATTCGGAAAGAGGAATTCGGAATATGGCTCGAAAATAGTTTGAGCATTTTACCATCCGTATTGTCGGATTACCATATTTAATCGGAAATCATATTCGGTATTTCCATATTTATTCCGACAAAAATCATGAATCCTAGTGCGAGTTAATGTTGATTAGAAACATTCCATGCAAATGCCGTAGTCGATTAGAAACATTCCAGCCAGTATTTCAACATTCCTTTTTTTGCGATCACAGTATTTCAACATTCCATAGGCCATAGGTGATGTTTCCGTTGATATACAACAATTCCATTGTTACGTATACGTTCGTATATTTTTCTACCTTCGATCTGCATCTCCATTCTGCTTTCTGCATCTGGCTGCACAACACAACAGCCTGACGCATTGCCGGAGCGGCGACCTGCTCTCCTCCAGCGTTGTTCTTCGTGTTGTGCGAGCGTGACGACCAATCGACGATGAAGCCAGTTGGACAAGTGACCAGGAGTAACGGCTCCGGCCGTGGATCATCGAACCGCCAATTCCTGGAGCCAACACCGTCTGTTCAAGGTATAACCCCAATCCATCACCCATGCATGCAGATCTGAATATTTGTACGTCAGCCAACTAGAGCATGATCTATTCACCAAATGCAGACGCAATTATGCAAGTCTTACTCTATCAGTTTGTATTGTGCCTAAAGATCGTAGTATACGGCAATACGCAAAAGTCTCGTCGTCGTGCGCACGGCCGCCGCGCAATATATTTCTTTATTCCTTTCGTAGCCTATTGTTGTATTTGGTATGGTTAATTTACTACTAGCTCTTTAGTTACGTAACTCCTTGACGATATATATTGTTCATGATAGGAAGCAAGAACTCTGATGGTGGCAGTGCAAATCAGATTGTATCTGTGCCGCCATCCTCTAGCATTCCTGCACCAGCACCATCAGCCGAAGAAATTACAGTTCATGGCAGTGGCAGTGGGACGCAAGGGCAGGGTACAAATGAAAATCCAGTTGAGGTGGGCGGTGATGACATGGAAGAGGAACCTCAGAAGTGTGGTAAGAGGAACAAGAAATGCACATCTAATGTGTGGCAGTACTTTACAAAGAAGAAGCGTACGGTAGAGGTTGCGGGCAAGAAGTATGAGCAGTTGTGGGCACAATGCAACTTCCCAAAATGCAAGTCTGAGTATAGAGGTGAGAGCTATAAAGGAACATCGGGATTGTGGTCACATCTGAGGTCAGCACATAGTGTGGTGAAGGGCCAACAACAGCTGAAAGTAGGAAGGGATGAAGAGAAAGACATGAGCGTTATTCAACCTTACAAGTATGACCAAGAAGTAAGTGTGAGAAAATTTTATTTGGCAATTATCATGCATGAGTATCCATTCAACATAGTTGAGCATGAGTATCTTGTTGACTTCATCAAATCCTTGCGCCCCAGCTTTCCAATAAAGTCTCGTATCACTGTTAGAAATGAATTGATGAACATATATCTGCAAGAAAAGGAGAAGTTGTATGAATTATTTAAAACGGTTCAGTCCCGCTTTAGTTCTACCATGGATATGTGGACATCCAATCAGAACAAAGGATATATGTGTGTGACTGTTCACTGGATAGATGATGAGTGGTGTATTCAGAAAAGGATCGTCAATTTCTTCCATGTTGAAGGACGGCACACTGGTGAAAAGTTGTATCTTTCTTTCACTGAATGCATGGTTAAATGGTACATTGAGAATAAATTATTTTCCTTGACGTTGGACAATGCAGCCGCAAATGAAGTTGCAGTGAAAGATATAATTGAAGATCTGAAGTTGAATTCTCATGCCTCTATAGTTTGTGAAGGGATATTCTTTCATGTGAGATGTGCCAATCACATTCTGAATTTGGTAGCCAAAGATGGATTGCGTGTAATTTCAAAGACAATTGAAAATGTCCGAGCACTTGTACTAGCTGTCAAGGGTTCTCCATTGCAGTTTGAAGAACTAATGAAATGTGCTTCTGAGTGTGGGTTGGACACAAGTAAAGGCCTGTCACTTGATGTATCAACAAGGTGGAATTCAACATTTTTGATGCTGAAGGATGCTTTATACTACAAGGCTGCTTTTATGAGGCTCAAGTCTGCAGATCGCCGTAGATACGACCAAATAAAACTAATGAAGTTCTGGAAGTGGAACAACTAGATTGGAACTCACATGATGATGATGATGATCTTACCAGCAATGTACATAGACCTATGTCGATAATTGGGTTTCATCCTTACAAGGAGGCCATCTTCCTATGTGAATCATCGACAAGAGTGGCAGTCTATCATTTGAATGGATCAAAGGTTCAACATTTGGGCAACTTACCCCCACCAGAATATGGTGCACCCGAATCCATAAGAGCCTCTTTCCCTTACACTCCTTGATAGATTAGTCCCCATGAAACACAGTGATGTATGAACTATATCTTGCATTAGTATTTTCTCCTTGCAGGCCTGTTTAAGCTGCTAGTAACTATACTGTTTGAGTCCTTTTTGAGTAAAATGCATTGGAGGTTCATGAACTTATCAGCCTGTGTCATCTAGGTTCATGAATTTTTATTTTGTATTTTTAGGTCCATGAACTCTTCCGTTTGTGTCATCTAGGTTCATGAACTTTTACTTTGCAGTTATAGGTCCACGAACTTGTCTGTCTGTATTATTTAGGTCCATAAATTTGTGAGGAGGTATACAACACATTCATACCCCGCCTAACATCCGCACACCATATGAACCTGACATATGAGTCTCAATTCTTAGTGCATTATCCTTCCATTCAAATTCTAGTAAATCACCTTGTGCCTCCGATCATTATTTATCGATCGTCATTTTCGTTTGCCGAATGTTTGTTGCTTTGAGCTTTCTTTTTCTAGCCGTTCTCGTACACACGGTTTTGCTAGACCTTGCCGCACGACCTCGTGGTGGATTGTGACCCTTGGGGTTAAACTCTTGTCACGGTGTGAAAAAAAAATGATTTTGGACCTAGATGACACAGACAAACAAGTTGTGAACTGCAAAATAAAAGTTTATGAACCTGAATGACACAAATGGAAGAGTTTGTGGATCTAAAAATGCAAAATAAAAGTTCATGGACCTAAATGACATGGACTGACAAGTTTATGGACCTCCAGTGCATTTTACTCTTTTAAAAAAATTAAACTATAGAAAAGACAACTTTCCGTACTATTTTCTTTTAGTTGGTACACAAAAATGGTCACGTTTCCTTAGAAAGGTATTTGGTGTCAAAATCTTTTTGGATTCTGGCATTTGTTGGCCTTTACTTTTTTTTGTATATAATCATCAACCGTTGACAGATTACCTGACGTCAGACAGTTCCATTGTGCTCGTACGGATTGAAAGACGCTCCTGTATCAAGTCAGAGAGTCAATAGCCTGCTGATGTGATTCCCAAAAAAAATTTATTAATAATAACCTGCTGATGTGTGGGCCGAGTAGTAGGAGGCCTAAATGTCAACGGGTCGTTGTGATATTGGACGTGAGAGAGGTGGGCTTGTTGGTATTCAAAATGCAGAGCGAAATTGCATACTACGGCTGCACCTAGAGCACCCATTGTTTGAGATTCATGCGATTATAAATCGAACGGTCGTCATCCACTCTGCCCTCGACCCCCTCCTTTCCTCTGCCCAGCGGCCCTCGTCCGCTACTCCTATGCGCGTCAGCCCCGCCGCCCATTCTCCACGGCCCCGCCCCGCCGTCCATTCTCCACAGGGTCTTGCCGGCCACCCCTTCTCCACGTCGTTGCCTCCTCGCCTCGCCGCACCCCTTCTCCAAGGCGTAGTCTCCGTGCGTGTTGTTCCCCTTCTCCATGGCGTGCCCCGCCTGACACATCACGCGGAGCACTACGCTGCGCACGGACGCCGCCACTGCATCAACCTAGTGGACGCCATTGCCGTAGCTCCATGAGGTTATCTAGAACAATTTGTATTGTCGCATGGAACATTTGATTCTTTTTTTTTTGTGGGACAATTCATTTCTTATGGTGGAACATATGATTTCTTGTGTTAGAACATTTGATTTCTTGTGTTGGAACATTTGAATGTTTAGAGGGGAAGATTCGATTTCTTCTGTTTTGGTTTGATCAATTGCTGCCATGGTTGCAAGGACGGGCGACACGGTGAGAGGTGGAAACACTACAACAATTATGGTCTTTTATGACGTGTTATTTTTGTCATAAAACCTGATAAATTCGTCATAAATAATCTTCTACAACAAACTTATGACAAAAATCACTTTGTTATGGATTGAGCATCGCTAAATACCTTCTACGATGAATTTTGAATTTTTATGATGATTTCTCAAACGTCATAAATTTCCATGACGATTACTAAATCGTCATAATTTTTTATGACGCCTGTTTATGGGTCCCCCTATGCGTAGCCCGCCCTACGCGAAACGTTGATGTAGCGCTTCCCACACGGCCCACTGGTCTTGAGCCACGTCCGTGAGCAAGCCGCGGAAAGCGGGTCAGGAAAAAATTGATTAGTCCACTGCCGCAAACTACAGCAAGAGCCACGATGTTTTGTTTATAGGATTTGCTGTTTCTCATATTTTTTAGATCTTTTAGTCACATTTTTGGAACAATAAAAATATACTGTTAGAACAATACAATTCTATTGCTGGAACAATAAATATATACTGCTAGAACAATGAAACTTTACTGCCGAAACAACAAAAATATACTATTTGAACAATGAAACTCTACTGCTGGAACAATTGAACTATACTATTGGAACAATTAGTTCTTAGGTGGAACAATGTTAGAACCATACATTTAAAATATTGAATTTAAAAAAAATAAAAAATACATAAAAATATATTCATGTGGGATCTTGTTTTGTTGCATTAATTGTAAAGAATATGATGGTTCAAATGAATTTGAAAAAAGAGTTACGATTTGAGAGAAAAATTGTTTTGAAGTTTGAAATCATCTCTTAATCTGCGCGCTCCAATGACAGGTATACACGTGGCGTGGACCACCCATCAGCCCCCGCAACTCACTCCGCGTCCTACACTGCTGCGCGCTCGCGACCGTCCATTACACTGCTACGCGGATCTTAAAGCGCGCTACGACATGCTTTGCCGCAGCGCGCGCTAAATATAGGGTCGGCGTCTGTTTATTCGTCATAAACCATGGAGCCCACTAACATATGACCCATTACCTTAACAGGTTTTTTATTTTTTGGCCCATTAATTTTGCTAGCTATTCATGTTTTTTCAAGCCCGTTCACTTTGCAGGCCTTTTAATTCTTCTGGCCCATTTTCTGACCCAATACTTTTCAGGCCTACCATGGCCCATTAATTTTTAAGCAAATAAATTTTTGACTTTTTGGCCCATTCTTCTGGCCCAACTGGCCCGTTTTTTATCAGCAAACCAGATAAGCCAAGATACATTGAAATACAATTTTCCAACCATTTAGCCAGTTACATATGTATAAGGTCCAGTTACATATATAGCCAGTTACATTTGGCCCGATACACGGTGAGAGGTGGAAAAAGAGTTGCGTTGTGCCTTGGTGGACTGCGCTAGTTTGATTGGTTTTATTGGCTTTAATTTTGCTGCACCTAGTGCCTCAGGTGCTACAGAGCACATGCGTTCTATATAGGAGGTCCTGTGGCTGCTTCATTTTTTTTCCCATATCACTACGCCAATCTCCACTCAACCACTGCAGCCCTCCATCTTCCCCACGCCGCCTCTCCCATCCGCAGCTAGGGAAGTCACGGGCCGACTTGGGAACCGCTCCTCGGCCGGCATCCTCGCCGCCGTCCTGCAACTATATTATTCTTTTTTTTCCCACCGAGCCACCACCACCGTTTGTTTCAATCTCTGCGCCAATATCCACTCAACCTCCTCCACCCACCGGTGTCCCCACGCCACCTCACCCTCCGGCACTCATCCGTGGCCGGGGAGGTCACGCGGTGGCCCGGGGAACACGTGCTTCGGCAGGATCTACGTCACCCCCGCCTCCTCCACCATCCCCGCCGCCGCCCTGCGTTGTTCTTATATTTTTTTCCCACCAAGCCGCTGCCTTCTTTGTTTTTCATCTCTGTTCCGATCTCCACTCAACCGCCGCCACCCCTCCATTGTGTCCCTACCCTGCCTCTCCCCCCGACACACATCCACGGCCAGGGAAGCCACGCGGCGGCCCGAAGAACCCGCCTCAGCCGGATCTAAGTCGCCCTTGCCTCCTAAGCCATCCCCGCCGCCGCCCTGTGTTGTTCTTATCCAATGTTTTCCACCAAGCCAGCTCCTTTGTTTTCCATCTTTGTGCCAATCTCCACTCAACCATGACCACCCTTTGTTGTCCCCACGCTGCCTCTCCCCCCCCCCCCCTCTCCTGCACGCATCCACGACCTGAGAAGGCACGCGGCGGACCGAGGAACCCGCCTCAGACGGATCTACGCCGCCCCTGCCTCCTCCACCATCCCGGCCGCATCCCTCTATCGTCCCCGCGCCGCCCCTCCCTGCCGGCCGGGAGACAAAAAAAAACCTAAATTGTTGTCCCATCTCGATCTGTTCGTTTCCATGGCCGCCGGGGGAAGGGAAGTACGGCTCGACAAGAACCAACAGAGGGAGACAAAGCATTCGCCAGGGGATGACCTAGCGCCGCTGCTGCCTGACGACGTGCTTGATTTTGTCGTCCGCCGCCTTGCGCCACATTGGGTGGCGGCGTGCCGCTGCGTGTGCAGGGCGTGGCGCGACATCATCGACGCGCGACGCCTGCACCGGACGGACATGCTCCCGCTAAAGCTGGATGGCATCTTTTAAAAAATTTGGCTTGCCGAGTGGTACACTCGGCAAACAACACATGTCTTACCAGTTGACAGCAAACAGTTGTTTGGCGAGTGTTTTTTGTCAGACACTCGGCAAAGAGTTTGCCAAAGAGTTTGCCGAGTGTTTTTGACACACGGCAAGGGAGGGGTTTCCCGTAGTGATTGTCAATCTGACTATGTTATGAGGTACCACTCATGCACTCATCATTCATGATTTATAGATTTTACATTCTTTATTTTTCCCTCTTGTGCATTGTTAACACATCAGTTGCCAAACTTCCTTTCATCAAAATTTGAATTTTTCAAAGTATCCTTCTCAAGTGACAAGTAGCATGTAATTATAGCACCAATAGTTCAAAGCAAATATCAAGATATATATCTTGGAAAATCAAGTAAAGGAGTTTTTTTAGTTGATCATTTCAAGTTTATGAGTGAAAGATTCGATTTCTTCTACGGAACATTTTTTTTTTGTTTTATCAATTGCTGCCATGGATGCAAGGACGGGGGACACGATGAGAAGAGGAAAAAGAGTTACGTTCTTCCTTGGTGGGCTTCCCTAGTTTTCTTTGTTTTATGGGCTTTTGCTGGGCCTAGTGCCTCATGTACTACAGAGCACCTGCATTCTATATAGAAGGTCCCGAAGCTGCCTCATTTCTTTTCCGTCCCCACACCAATCTCCACTCAACCACCACAGCCCTCTATCTTCCACACGTCGCGTCTCCCCTCTGGCACGCATCCGCAGCCAGCGAAGCCACGCGGTGGCTTGGGAACCCGCTTCTCGGCCGGATCTATGGCCCCATCACCTCCGCCATCCTCTCGCCACCGTCCTGCGGTATTACCATTTTTCCCACCAAGCCACCGCCTCCATTTCTTTTCATCTTTACGCCAATCTCCACTTAACCTCCTCCACCCTCCCACCCCCTCCCCCCTATTTCCCCACGCTGCCTCTCCCTTGCGGCACGCATCCGTGGCCAGGAGGCCGCGCGGCGGCCTGGGGAACCCGCGCTTTGGCTGAATCGACATCACCCCCTCCTCCTCTGCCATCCCGCCGCCGCCCTGCGTTATATTCTTATCCTTTTTTCCCATCGAGCCGCCTCCTCCTTTGTTTTCCATCTCTGTGCCAATCTCCACTCAACCGTCGCCACCCTCCATTCTACCCACGCCCCCTCTCCCCTCCGACACAAATCCACGACCACAGGAAAGACACGCGGCGGCCTGAGGAACCTGCCTCAGCCGAATCTACGCCGCCCCTGCCTTCCCCGCCACCGCCCCTCCCTGCCGACCGGGGGACCGCGCCCTCGATAAAAAAAATCAATTATTTTTTTTTAAAAAAATTGTTTACATTTTGCCTAATGATTACCTCATTCGACAAACTATTTGCCGAGTGCTACACTCGGCAAACAACACATGGCTTACCAGTTGACGGCAAACAATTGTTTGCCGAGTGTTTTTTGTCGGACACTCGGTAAAGAGTTTGCCGAGTGTTTCTGACACACGACAAGGGAGGGGCTTCCCATAGTGATTGTCAATCTGACTATGTTACGAGGTACCACTCATGCACTCATCATTCATGATTTATAGATTTTACATTCTTTATTTTTCCCTCTTGTGCATTGTTAACACATCAGTTGGCAAATTTCCTTTCATCAAAATTTGAATTTTTTAGAGTATCCTTCTCAAGTGACAAGTAGCATGTAATTATAGCACCAATAGTTCAAAGCAAATATCAAGATATATATCTCGGAAAATCAAGTAAGGGAGTTTTTTAGTTGAACATTTCAAGTTTATGAGTGAAAGATTCGATTTCTTCTACGGAACATTTTTTGGTTGGATCAATTGCTGCCATGGATGCAAGGACGGGCGACACGGTGAGAAGAGGAAAAAGAGTTACGTTCTGCCTTGGTGGGGTTCCCTAGTTTGCTTGGTTTTATGGGCTTTTTCTAGGCCTAGTGCCTCATGTACTACAGAGCACCTGCATTCTATATAGAAGGTCCCGAAGCTGCCTCATTTCTTTTCCATCCCCGCACCAATCTCCACTCAACCAACGCAGCCCTCAATCTTCCACACGTCGCGTCTCCCCTCTGGCACGCATCCACAGCCAGCGAAGCCACGCGGTGGCTTGGGAACCCGCTCCTCGGCCAGATCTACGGCCCCGTCTCCTCCACCGTCCTCTCGCCGCCGTCCTGCGGCATTATCCTTTTTCCCACCGAGCCACCGCCTCCATATCTTTTCATCTCTGCGCCAATCTCCACTTAACCTCCTCCACCCTCCCCACCTGTTTCCCCACGCTGCCTCTCCCCTCCGGCACGCATCCTTTGCCAGGGAGGTCACGCGGAAGCTTGGGGAACCCGCACTTCAGCTGGATCTACGTCACCTCCTCCTCCGCCGCCATCCCTACCTCCACCCTGTGTTGTTCTTATCTTTTTTCTCACTGAGCTGCCTCCTCCTTTGTTTTCCATCTCTGTGCAAATCTCCACTCAACTGTCGCCACCCACCGTTGTCACCACGTTTCCTCTCCCCTCTGACACGCATCCACGGCCATAGGGAAGCCACGCGGCGGCCTGAGAAATTAAACCCACCTCGTCCGGATCTACACCACCCCTGCCTCTTCCGCCATCCCCGCCGCCGCCCTGCGTTATTCTTATCCTTTTTTCCCACCAAGCCGCCTCCTTCGTTTTCCATCTCTGTGCCAATCTCCACTCAATTGTCGCCACCCTCCATTGTCCGCACGCCGCCTCACCCCTCCGACACGCATCCACGGCCAGAGAGAAGCCACGCGGTGGCCTGAGGAACCTGCCTCGGCCGGATCTATGTTGTCCCTGCCTCCTCCACCATCCCCGCCACCGCCCTCCGTCTTCCCCACGCCACCCCTCCCTGGCAGCCGGGGGACCCCGTCCCCTGTAAAAAAATTGCTATTATTTTTTATTTTTATTTTTGTTTATATTTTGCTGAGTGTTTTTGACACTCGGCATACCCTTTGCTGGTTGTTTGCCGTCATCTGGTAAGCCATGTGCTATTTGCCTAAGTGTAGCACTCGGCAAAGAGTTTGTCGAGTGTAGTTGAACTTTGCCCAGTGTTTTTGACACACGACAAAGGAGAGGTTTACCGTAGTGATTGTCAATCCGACTATGTTATAAGGCGACTATGTTATGAGGTGACTATGTTATGAGCTACTATTCATGCACTCATCTTTCATGATTTATAGATTTTATATTCTTTTATTTTCCCTCTTGTGCATAGTTTAACACATCAGTTGCCAAACTTCCTTTTATCAAAATTTGAATTTTTGAGAGTATCCTTCTCAAGTGACAAGTAGCATGTAATTATAGCACCAATAGTTCTCAGCAAATATCAAGACTGGAATGGACTGGGTGCTTTGCCACGCTTGAGAACTTTGATAATGCTGAGGACTGGGTGCAAATAACGCTGAGAACTTTGCCACGCTTGATAAACAATGCTGCCTTCAAGTTTGGATACTTAAAAGATGTGTGCTGGAATGGACTGGGTGCTGATACACCAAAAGCGCTTGTTTCCATGTTGAAACTATGGCAAGGGATCCTGGATCTTTCAGGGCAGTAACTACTATGGTGACCTTGTACAAGTCAGTTTATCCAAACAAAATTAATGAAGTTCTGGAAGTGGAACAACTAGATTGGAACTCAGATGATGATGATCTTACGAGCAATGTACATAGACCTATGTCTATAATTGGGTTTCATAGTTACAAGGAGGTCATCTTCCTATGTGAATCATCGACAAGAGTGGTAGTCTATCATTTGAATGGATCAAAGGTTCAACATTTGGGCAACTTACCCCCACCAGAATATGGTGGATCCGAATCTCCGATTCCATAAGAGCCTCTTTCCCTTAAATTCCCTGCCCACCAAGTTCCGCTGTGGAACATTGGGGGATCATTGCAACGGCCTCCTCCTGATCGCCTACAAGGTGGAACCCTGCCACGTGATGGTGGGCACAATTGCCCTTTAGCACGTGCGAACCTGAGAAGATTTATTACGATTACGAAGTCAAGCGCCTCGTGTATGACCCTACCTTGTCGCCACACTTCCACGTGCTTATAATTCCTCGTTTTCATTATGAGAACGAGCTTCATCTTGACCTCCTTTTCAATGAAGATCCTAGGGAGTTAGACCCTGCGATTGAGCAATCTGAATGGCCACCATTATTGTATGCGTTAGAAGTTTACTCTTCTAGAACTGGACAGTGGGAAGAGGGGTCATTTGCTCGGGAAGGGGAGGTTGCTGGCACTCTAGCTGACATCAGGTCAGGCGCATCTCAACACAACATAGACTTTGGGGTCTGTTGGCGAGAAGCACTTTATGTGTATTCTCAATCTGATTACATTATGAGGTATCTACTTACTCATCTTGCATGGTCTTTCTCTTTTCTCTTTTTCTTTTTGCATCATTCAATGGTTGTATTTTTGCAGAATGTCCCTGACAAGTACCACGTAATTAAGTCACTAGCAGATGTGAGCGAATGCCATGACTTTTATCTAGGAAAATCAAGACATGGGGTATACTCTGCCACATTGGACGCTCAATATTGGCTCCAAGTTTGGAGGTTTAAAGAATCGTGCGCAAAAATGGAGTGGGTGTTGATCCATTACAGAGACCTGAAACCTATGGTGCCATGTCGAAGTTTCGATGAACAAATCATGGGTCCTGGATCTTACAGCGTATTAACTACAACCACGAACATCAAAAGATAGTTTATTCTGCCATCAACGAGGAAGCGTCGAAAAAGGAGGAAATTGAATGTAACTCCGACGATGATCCTATGACCAATGATGACGAGGTTGGAGTATATGGACATAGAGATATGCAGATTGTTGGGCGATTCTTTAAGCCTCCAAACCTGGAGCCAACATATGCACAACTACTTGTTCAGGCTATTCAGCGGAATGAAGTTGATGCGTCATGCAGTTAAGTATACGGCTGCCCATGACGGATCATTCAGTTCCTTGGATGGTTTGGCTCCAGTGTATGTTGGCTCGCATTGTAATGGGCGAAATACCTAGTAGTGTTTGATTAATGAAACCCCAGTATTCAATAAAAAAAGAACACTACAGAGCCTCTTGAAAACACTCCCTAAGTTGATGCGATATGCCCTCTGCTACTTCTGCTTGGTTACCTTAGTCCCAGGCTATGTAGTGTTCTGTCAAGATACGAAGCTCCCCCCACTGTTTTACCCTTGGTTACTCATCCTCGCGCACTGCATTGTTGGGCCGGACTGGGCCGCGTGGGGGGTGGGGGAGAGAGAGAGAGAGAGAGAGAGAGAGAGAGAGAGAGCCTGTTTTACCCTGGATTACGCCCGGCACGGCCCGGCCCGAGCACGAATTAGCCCGGCACATTTAGTTTCGGGCCGTGCCGTGCCGCCCGTCGTGCTGAGCCATCGGTCCACGGCACGGCCCGAAATTACATAACCGTGCCGGGCCGGCCCGTTAAGCACGTAAGCCCGTTAAGTCTGTTAGGCCCGTTTAGCCCATTAGTGTAAATATATAGCAAAATGAGTGTTAAAATAGGAGGACTTGAGATTTGAACCAAGGACCTCATGGTCTAGAATGAAGGGTTTTACCATGAGACCAAGTTTCCTTCTTGAGTCTATAAGAATTCAAAATATATTTACACTACTCTTTATTCGGGCTCGTGCTTTCATGGACCATTAACGGGCTTTGTGTGCCGCGGCTTAAACGGGTCGTGCCCGTGCCGCCCGTCGGGCCACGCCCTCGGCCCAAGCACGGCACAAAAAGTTTTACCGGGCCGGCCCGGCACGAAATTAAACGGGCCGTGCCGTGCTTGGACCGGGCTAAAAATTCCGTGCTTCGGGCTGGCCCGCTTGGCACGGCCTGTTTGGACAGCACTAGATTACCCTGTGTCCATAAGGTCGAGGCCCCATCGTAAACACTAAACCTGGATTATTCCGTGGTTGAGGATTTGCGAATTCGGCCGGGAATATTTGTGCCTCTTCGCCGATCTATCTCAATCTGTTGCCGTCCATGGCCGGAGGAACCGAAGGCGTATCGTCCCTCGGAAGACGATCCTGGGCGGCTGCTGCCGGAGGACGATCCTGGGCGGTTGCTGCCGGAGAACGTCTTCCACCGCCTCGTACCACGCTGGGTCGCCGCGCGTGCTGCTCCGTCTGCAGGGCGTGGCGCGACGTCGTCGACACGCTCCGCCTTCTCCGGGCGGATATGCTCCCGCTCGAGCTGCGCGGCGTCTTCTTCACCTTCGTGAGCCACGATTACCCGGACTTCGTCGCCCGGCCCTCGACGGGGCCCACCCTCTCAGCCTGGGCCGACTGCATGCCCCACATGGATTTGTGGTTGGACGTAGAGGATCACTGCAACGGGCTCCTCCTGTCCGAGGAGATGGTGGTCAATCCTGCCACGGGATGGTGGGCGCCCTTGCCCTGTGACACGTGTGAGCCAAGGGTGCATCAACTACGATGTCATGCACCTGGCGTATGATCCCACCGTGTCGCTCCATTATGAGGTGGTTGCCCTTCCATGTTTTCATTCTGAGAGCGACCTCAATACTTCTCCCCCACAACCAACTTATTGGAATCCTTGTGGCGTTCCTGGAGGTGAATATGAGCAAGGCCTTGCAATTGAGCAATCCGAATGGCCACCATTATTGTACACTCTACAAGTCTTCTCATCTATCACTGGGCAATGGATGAGTCATTTGGTTGCAAAGAAGAGGTTGACGGGCCTATCGGTAGCATGAGATTTGGATACCCATACCAATCGATGCACAAGCACAACTATACGGTCTATTGGTGAGAGGCACTCTATATATACTGTCAATCCGACTACATTTTGAGGTAGCTACTCATGTACTCATCTTTCCTGCATATTTATAGATTTTTTTCCACGTTATTTTTAACCTCTTGTGCATTGTTTAACACTCAGTTGACAAACTTTCTTTCATCCACAATTTCAATTTTCAGAGTATCGTTATCAAGTGACAAGTACCATGTAATTAGAGCACCAATAGTTCTGAGCAAATATCAAGACCTACATCTCGGAAAATCTAGTAAAGGGGTGTACTTTGCCACGCTGATAAACAGTGCTGCCTTCAAGTATGGAGACTTAAAGATGTGTCTGCTCAAATGTAGTGGTTATTGATGCACCAAAAGCGCACGGTGCCATGTCGAAACTATGGCCAGGGATCCTGGATCTTTCAGGGCAGTAACTACTATTGTGACCTTGACAAGTCAGCTTATCCAAATAAAACTAATGAAGTTCTGGAAGTGGAACAACTAGATTGGAACTCAGATGATGATGATCTTACCAGCAATGTACATAGACCTATGTCGATAATTGGGTTTCATCCTTACAAGGAGGCCATCTTCCTATGTGAATCATCGACAAGAGTGGCAGTCTATCATTTGAATGGATCAAATGTTCAACATTTGGGCAACTTACCCCCACCAGAATATGGTGCACCCGAATCCATAAGAGCCTCTTTCCCTTACACTCCTTGCTGGATTAGTCCCCATGAAACAGAGTGATGTATGAACTATATCTTGCATTAGTATTTTCTCCTTGCAGGCCTGTTTAAGCTGCTAGTAACTATACTGTTTTGAGACATTTTTTTTAAAAAAATTTAAACTATAGAAAAGACAACTTTCCGTACTATTTTCTTTTAGTTGGTACACAAAAATGGTCACGTTTCCTTAGAAAGGTATTTGGTGTCAAATCTTTTTGGATTCTGGCATTCGTTGGCCTTTACTTTTTTTGTATATAATCATCAACCGTTGACAGATGACCTGACGTCAGACAGTTCCATTGTGCTCGTACGGATTGAAAGACGCTCCTGTATCAAGTCAGAGAGTCAATAGCCTGCTGATGTGATTCCCAAAAAAAATTAATAATAACCTGCTGATGTGTGGGCCGAGTAGTAGGAGGCCTAAATGTCAACCGGCCATTGTGATATTGGACGTGAGAGTGGTGGGCTTCTTGTTATTTCAAAATGCAGAGAGAAAATTGCATACTACGGCTCAGTCCATACAAACAAAAAATTCTTTGCTCCCATCAAGCCGCCGCGAGGATTTCCTATATAGCACTCGCGTGCTACCAGCACCCCCGAGCACCCATTGTTTGAGTTTCATGCGACAATAAATCGAATGGTCATCATCCGCTCTGCCCCCACCCCCTGCTTTCCTCTACCCAGCGGCCCTCAACCGCTGCTCCTACGTGCGTCGGGCGCGCCGCTCTTGAAGTCTCCAAAATTGAGTGTGGGCTTGTTGATATTTGATTTCTTGTGTTGGAACATTTGAATTTTTAGAGTAGAAGATTAGATTTCTTCTATTTTGGTTTGATCAATTCTTGCCATGGTTGCAAGGACGGGCGACACGGTGAGAGGTGGAAAAAGAGTTGCGTTGTGCCTTGGTGGGCTGCGCTAGTTTGCTTGGTTTTATGGGCTTTTGTTGGGCCTAGTGCCTCAGGTACTACAGAGCGGTGAATCCTATATGTAGCCCGTCCTATAGGATCATTTTGATAGAACGCTTTGAGATTAGTGGAGAAGTGAATCCAATGGCTCACATGCGCTGCCGGCTGAGATGAGGCCTGGGCGACATGTGGTGGGTTTTGATTGGTGCGGGTAGGGAGTGGGAGAAAAAGAAACGGATTTCAAACTTTAAATGCATTTTTTTTCCTAAACCTAAGTCATTTTTTGAATCCGTTTGAACCTACGTGTTTGTTACAATTAATTCTACAAAATGAGATCCAATATGAAATTTTTTTGAATTTTTTTAAAATTTGAAATTTTCGTCAACATTTTGAATGTAGTGCGTCAACATTTTATTTGCGGTATGTCAATATTTTTTTTGTTAGTAGTCAACATTTTTTAAAAATATTAATTTTATTTTAAAAGTGTTGAAATAGAACTACAAAAATGTTGACTCTTCTTTTCAAAATGTTGACGATCTGACTTTGGTTGGGCTGCTCAGTTTTGATGAGCTATTAGGCCGATCTATTGTATGTTAACTATAGAACGCCCTGCATATAGGACGTCCCCTACAGAGCACCTGCATTCTATATAGAAGGTCCTGCGGCTGCCTCATTTTTGTTTCCATATCGCT
>RWGY01001064.1:0-11764 GCA_007726485.1 Eragrostis curvula | reverse complement strand
TTCCCATGGGAAAATACTCAAAAATGTGAGTTTAGTTGCAGACTTTTCAAACCGGCCTGTTCAGGGTGACTGCAGTGCTTTTCTGGCAAAACGGATCGAGGAACCCTTGTTTTTAAGTTGTTATGATGTGTTTGATGTAATTGGATGCTTACCATGGGTAAACACTCAAAAAGGTAAGGTTAGTTGCAAACTTGTCAAACCGGTCAGTTCTGGAGCTGTTCGGGTAACTGCAGTGCTTTTTCGTGCAAAACGTATCGAGGACGCTTGTTTTGACTTGTTATGATGTGTTGATGTAATTGGATGGTTCCTATGGGAAAATACTCAAAAATGTGAGTTTAGTTGCAGACTTGTTAAACCGGGCAGTTCTGGAGCTCTTCGGGTGACTGCAGTGTTTTTTTCGTGCAAAACGGATCGACGAGCGCTTGTTTTAACTTGTGCTGATGTGTTTGATGTAATTGGATGGTTCCCATGGGAAAACACTCAGAAATGTGAGTTTAGTTGCAAACTTTCAAACCGGGCAGTTCTGGAGCTGTTCGGGTAACTGCAGTGCTTTTCTGTAAAATGGATCGAGGAACCCTTGTTTTCAGTTGTTATGATGTGTTTGATGTAATTGGATGCTTACCATGGGAAAACACTCAAAAAGGTAAGTTTAGTTGCAAACTTGTCAAACCGGGCAGTTCTGGAGCTGTTCGGTGAATTGCAGTGCTTTTTCGTGCAAAACGTATCGAGGACGCTAGTTTTGACTTGTTATGATGTGTTTGATGTAATTGGATGGTTCCCATGGGAAAATACTCAAAAAATGTGAGTTTAGTTGCAAACTTTTCAAACCGGGCAGTTCTGGAACTCTTCGAGTGACTGCAGTGCTTTTTCTTGCAAAACGTATCGAGGACGCTTGTTTTGACTTGTGCTGATGTGTTTGATGTAATTGAATGGTTCCCAGGGGAAAATACTCAAAAATGTGAGTTTTGTTGCAAACTTTCAAACCGGCCTGTTCAGGTGACTGCAGTGCTGTTCTGCAAAACGGATCGAGGAACCCTTGTTTTAAGTTGTTATGATGTGTTTGATGTAATTGGATGTTTACCATGGGAAAACACTCAAAAGGTAAGTTTAGTTGCAAACTTGTCAAACCGGGCAGTTCTGGAGCTGTTCGGGTAATTGCAGTGCTTTTTCGTGCAAAACGTATCGAGGACGCTAGTTTTGACTTGTTATGATGTGTTTGATGTAATTGGATGCTTCCCATGGGAAAATACTCAAAAATGTGAGTTTAGTTGCAGACTTTTCAAACCGGCCTGTTCAGGTGACTGCAGTGCTTTTCTGCAAAACGGATCGAGGAACCCTTGTTTTAAGTTGTTATGATGTGTTTGATGTAATTGGATGCTTACCATGGGTAAACACTCAAAAAGGTAAGTTTAGTTGCAAACTTGTCAAACCGGGCAGTTCTGGAGCTGTTCGGGTAACTGCAGTGCTTTTTCGTGCAAAACGTATCGAGGACGCTTGTTTTGACTTGTTATGATGTGTTTGATGTAATTGGATGGTTCCTATGGGAAAATACTCAAAAATGTGAGTTTAGTTGCAGACTTGTTAAACCGGGCAGTTCTGGAGCTCTTCGGGTGACTGCAGTGTTTTTTCGTGCAAAACGGATCGACGAGCGCTTGTTTTAACTTGTGCTGATGTGTTTGATGTAATTGGATGGTTCCCATGGGAAAACACTCAGAAATGTGAGTTTAGTTGCAAACTTTTCAAACCGGGCAGTTCTGGAGCTGTTCGGGTAACTGCAGTGCTTTTCTGTAAAATGGATCGAGGAACCCTTGTTTTCAGTTGTTATGTTGTGTTTGATGTAATTGGATGCTTACCATGGGAAAACACTCAAAAAGGTAAGTTTATTTGGCAAACTTGTCAAACCGGGCAGTTCTGGAGCTGTTCGGGTAATTGCAGTGCTTTTTCGTGCAAAATGTATCGAGGACGCTAGTTTTGACTTGTTATGATGTGTTTGATGTAATTGGATGGTTCCCATGGGAAAATACTCAAAAAATGTGAGTTTAGTTGCAAACTTTTCAAAACGGGCAGTTCTGTAGTCGTTCTGGTGCTGCTGTGCTTTTTCGTGCAAAACGGATCGAGGAGTACTTGTTTTGACTTGTTATGATGTGTTTGATGTAATTGGATGCTTCCCATGGAAAAACACTCATAAATGTGAGTTTAGTTGCAAACTGCTCAAACCGGGCAGTTCTGGAGCTCTACGGGTGACTACAGTGCTTTTTCATGCAAAACGTATCGAGGTCGCTTGTTTTGACATGTGCTGATGTGTTTGATGTAATTGGATGGTTCCCATAGGAAAATACTCAAAAATGTGAGTTTAGTTGCAAACTTGTCAAACCGGGCAGTTCTGGAGTCGTTCGGGTGACTGCTGTGCTTTTTCGTGCAAAACGTATCGATGACGCTTGTTTTGACTTGTGCTGATGTGTTTGATGTAATTGGATGGTTCCCATGGGAAAATACTCAAAAATGTGAGTTTAGTTGCAGACTTTTCAAACCGCCCTGTTCAGGTGACTGCAGTGCTTTTCTGCAAAACGGATCGAGGAACCCTTGTTTTAAGTTGTTATGATGTGTTTGATGTAATTGGATGCTTACCATGGGTAAACACTCAAAAAGGTAAGTTTAGTTGCAAACTTCTCAAACCGGGCAGTTCTGGAGCTGTTCGGGTAACTGCAGTGCTTTTTCGTGCAAAACGTATCGAGGACGCTTGTTTTGACTTGTTATGATGTGTTTGATGTAATTGGATGGTTCCTATGGGAAAATACTCAAAAATGTGAGTTTAGTTGCAGACTTGTTAAACCGGGCAGTTCTGGAGCTCTTCGGGTGACTGCAGTGTTTTTTCGTGCAAAACGGATCGACGAGCGCTTGTTTTAACTTGTGCTGATGTGTTTGATGTAATTGGATGGTTCCCATGGGAAAACACTCAGAAATGTGAGTTTAGTTGCAAACTTTTCAAACCGGGCAGTTCTGGAGCTGTTCGGGTAACTGCAGTGCTTTTCTGTAAAATGGATCGAGGAACCCTTGTTTTCAGTTGTTATGTTGTGTTTGATGTAATTGGATGCTTACCATGGGAAAACACTCAAAAAGGTAAGTTTAGTTGCAAACTTGTCAAACCGGGCAGTTCTGGAGCTGTTCGGGTAATTGCAGTGCTTTTTCGTGCAAAACGTATCGAGGACGCTAGTTTTGACTTGTTATGATGTGTTTGATGTAATTGGATGGTTCCCATGGGAAAATACTCAAAAAATGTGAGTTTAGTTGCAAACTTTTCAAAACGGGCAGTTCTGTAGTCGTTCTGGTGCTGCTGTGCTTTTTCGTGCAAAACGGATCGAGGAGTACTTGTTTTGACTTGTTATGATGTGTTTGATGTAATTGGATGCTTCCCATGGAAAAACACTCAAAATGTGAGTTTAGTTGCAAACTTTTCAAACCGGGCAGTTCTGAGCTCTTCGAGTGACTGCAGTGCTTTTTCTTGCAAAACGTATCGAGGACGCTTGTTTTGACTTGTGCTGATGTGTTTGATGTAATTGAATGGTTCCCAGGGGAAAATACTCAAAAATGTGAGTTTTGTTGCAAACTTTTCAAACCGGCCTGTTCAGGTGACTGCAGTGCTGTTCTGCAAAACGGATGAGGAACCCTTGTTTTAAGTTGTTATGATGTGTTTGATGTAATTGGATGTTTACCATGGGAAAACACTCAAAAAGGTAAGTTTAGTTGCAAACTTGTCAAACCGGGCAGTTCTGGAGCTGTTCGGGTAATTGCAGTGCTTTTTCGTGCAAAACGTATCGAGGACGCTAGTTTTGACTTGTTATGATGTGTTTGATGTAATTGGATGGTTCCCATGGGAAAATACTCAAAAAATGTGAGTTTAGTTGCAAACTTTTCAAAACGGGCAGTTCTGTAGTCGTTCTGGTGCTGCTGTGCTTTTTCGTGCAAAACGGATCGAGGAGTACTTGTTTTGACTTGTTATGATGTGTTTGATGTAATTGGATGCTTCCCATGGAAAAACACTCATAAATGTGAGTTTAGTTGCAAACTGCTCAAACCGGGCAGTTCTGGAGCTCTACGGGTGACTACAGTGCTTTTTCATGCAAAACGTATCGAGGTCGCTTGTTTTGACATGTGCTGATGTGTTTGATGTAATTGGATGGTTCCCATAGGAAAATACTCAAAAATGTGAGTTTAGTTGCAAACTTGTCAAACCGGGCAGTTCTGGAGTCGTTCGGGTGACTGCTGTGCTTTTTCGTGCAAAACGTATCGATGACGCTTGTTTTGACTTGTGCTGATGTGTTTGATGTAATTGGATGGTTCCCATGGGAAAATACTCAAAAATGTGAGTTTAGTTGCAGACTTTTCAAACCGGCCTGTTCAGGTGACTGCAGTGCTTTTCTGCAAAACGGATCGAGGAACCCTTGTTTTAAGTTGTTATGATGTGTTTGATGTAATTGGATGCTTACCATGGGTAAACACTCAAAAAGGTAAGTTTAGTTGCAAACTTGTCAAACCGGGCAGTTCTGGAGCTGTTCGGGTAACTGCAGTGCTTTTTCGTGCAAAACGTATCGAGGACGCTTGTTTTGACTTGTTATGATGTGTTTGATGTAATTGGATGGTTCCTATGGGAAAATACTCAAAAATGTGAGTTTAGTTGCAGACTTGTTAAACCGGGCAGTTCTGGAGCTCTTCGGGTGACTGCAGTGTTTTTTCGTGCAAAACGGATCGACGAGCGCTTGTTTTAACTTGTGCTGATGTGTTTGATGTAATTGGATGGTTCCCATGGGAAAACACTCAGAAATGTGAGTTTAGTTGCAAACTTTTCAAACCGGGCAGTTCTGGAGCTGTTCGGGTAACTGCAGTGCTTTTCTGTAAAATGGATCGAGGAACCCTTGTTTTCAGTTGTTATGTTGTGTTTGATGTAATTGGATGCTTACCATGGGAAAACACTCAAAAAGGTAAGTTTAGTTGCAAACTTGTCAAACCGGGCAGTTCTGGAGCTGTTCGGGTAATTGCAGTGCTTTTTCGTGCAAAATGTATCGAGGACGCTAGTTTTGACTTGTTATGATGTGTTTGATGTAATTGGATGGTTCCCATGGGAAAATACTCAAAAAATGTGAGTTTAGTTGCAAACTTTTCAAAACGGGCAGTTCTGTAGTCGTTCTGGTGCTGCTGTGCTTTTTCGTGCAAAACGGATCGAGGAGTACTTGTTTTGACTTGTTATGATGTGTTTGATGTAATTGGATGCTTCCCATGGAAAAACACTCATAAATGTGAGTTTAGTTGCAAACTGCTCAAACCGGGCAGTTCTGGAGCTCTACGGGTGACTACAGTGCTTTTTCATGCAAAACGTATCGAGGTCGCTTGTTTTGACATGTGCTGATGTGTTTGATGTAATTGGATGGTTCCCATAGGAAAATACTCAAAAATGTGAGTTTAGTTGCAAACTTGTCAAACCGGGCAGTTCTGGAGTCGTTCGGGTGACTGCTGTGCTTTTTCGTGCAAAACGTATCGATGACGCTTGTTTTGACTTGTGCTGATGTGTTTGATGTAATTGGATGGTTCCCATGGGAAAATACTCAAAAATGTGAGTTTAGTTGCAGACTTTTCAAACCGCCCTGTTCAGGTGACTGCAGTGCTTTTCTGCAAAACGGATCGAGGAACCCTTGTTTTAAGTTGTTATGATGTGTTTGATGTAATTGGATGCTTACCATGGGTAAACACTCAAAAAGGTAAGTTTAGTTGCAAACTTCTCAAACCGGGCAGTTCTGGAGCTGTTCGGGTAACTGCAGTGCTTTTTCGTGCAAAACGTATCGAGGACGCTTGTTTTGACTTGTTATGATGTGTTTGATGTAATTGGATGGTTCCTATGGGAAAATACTCAAAAATGTGAGTTTAGTTGCAGACTTGTTAAACCGGGCAGTTCTGGAGCTCTTCGGGTGACTGCAGTGTTTTTTCGTGCAAAACGGATCGACGAGCGCTTGTTTTAACTTGTGCTGATGTGTTTGATGTAATTGGATGGTTCCCATGGGAAAACACTCAGAAATGTGAGTTTAGTTGCAAACTTTTCAAACCGGGCAGTTCTGGAGCTGTTCGGGTAACTGCAGTGCTTTTCTGTAAAATGGATCGAGGAACCCTTGTTTTCAGTTGTTATGTTGTGTTTGATGTAATTGGATGCTTACCATGGGAAAACACTCAAAAAGGTAAGTTTAGTTGCAAACTTGTCAAACCGGGCAGTTCTGGAGCTGTTCGGGTAATTGCAGTGCTTTTTCGTGCAAAATGTATCGAGGACGCTAGTTTTGACTTGTTATGATGTGTTTGATGTAATTGGATGGTTCCCATGGGAAAATACTCAAAAAATGTGAGTTTAGTTGCAAACTTTTCAAAACGGGCAGTTCTGTAGTCGTTCTGGTGCTGCTGTGCTTTTTCGTGCAAAACGGATCGAGGAGTACTTGTTTTGACTTGTTATGATGTGTTTGATGTAATTGGATGCTTCCCATGGAAAAACACTCAAAATGTGAGTTTAGTTGCAAACTTTTCAAACCGGGCAGTTCTGAAGCTCTTCGAGTGACTGCAGTGCTTTTTCTTGCAAAACGTATCGAGGACGCTTGTTTTGACTTGTGCTGATGTGTTTGATGTAATTGAATGGTTCCCAGGGGAAAATACTCAAAAATGTGAGTTTTGTTGCAAACTTTTCAAACCGGCCTGTTCAGGTGACTGCAGTGCTGTTCTGCAAAACGGATCGAGGAACCCTTGTTTTAAGTTGTTATGATGTGTTTGATGTAATTGGATGTTTACCATGGGAAAACACTCAAAAAGGTAAGTTTAGTTGCAAACTTGTCAAACCGGGCAGTTCTGGAGCTGTTCGGGTAATTGCAGTGCTTTTTCGTGCAAAACGTATCGAGGACGCTAGTTTTGACTTGTTATGATGTGTTTGATGTAATTGGATGGTTCCCATGGGAAAATACTCAAAAAATGTGAGTTTAGTTGCAAACTTTTCAAAACGGGCAGTTCTGTAGTCGTTCTGGTGCTGCTGTGCTTTTTCGTGCAAAACGGATCGAGGAGTACTTGTTTTGACTTGTTATGATGTGTTTGATGTAATTGGATGCTTCCCATGGAAAAACACTCATAAATGTGAGTTTAGTTGCAAACTGCTCAAACCGGGCAGTTCTGGAGCTCTACGGGTGACTACAGTGCTTTTTCATGCAAAACGTATCGAGGTCGCTTGTTTTGACATGTGCTGATGTGTTTGATGTAATTGGATGGTTCCCATAGGAAAATACTCAAAAATGTGAGTTTAGTTGCAAACTTGTCAAACCGGGCAGTTCTGGAGTCGTTCGGGTGACTGCTGTGCTTTTTCGTGCAAAACGTATCGATGACGCTTGTTTTGACTTGTGCTGATGTGTTTGATGTAATTGGATGGTTCCCATGGGAAAATACTCAAAAATGTGAGTTTAGTTGCAGACTTTTCAAACCGCCCTGTTCAGGTGACTGCAGTGCTTTTCTGCAAAACGGATCGAGGAACCCTTGTTTTAAGTTGTTATGATGTGTTTGATGTAATTGGATGCTTACCATGGGTAAACACTCAAAAAGGTAAGTTTAGTTGCAAACTTCTCAAACCGGGCAGTTCTGGAGCTGTTCGGGTAACTGCAGTGCTTTTTCGTGCAAAACGTATCGAGGACGCTTGTTTTGACTTGTTATGATGTGTTTGATGTAATTGGATGGTTCCTATGGGAAAATACTCAAAAATGTGAGTTTAGTTGCAGACTTGTTAAACCGGGCAGTTCTGGAGCTCTTCGGGTGACTGCAGTGTTTTTTCGTGCAAAACGGATCGACGAGCGCTTGTTTTAACTTGTGCTGATGTGTTTGATGTAATTGGATGGTTCCCATGGGAAAACACTCAGAAATGTGAGTTTAGTTGCAAACTTTTCAAACCGGGCAGTTCTGGAGCTGTTCGGGTAACTGCAGTGCTTTTCTGTAAAATGGATCGAGGAACCCTTGTTTTCAGTTGTTATGTTGTGTTTGATGTAATTGGATGCTTACCATGGGAAAACACTCAAAAAGGTAAGTTTAGTTGCAAACTTGTCAAACCGGGCAGTTCTGGAGCTGTTCGGGTAATTGCAGTGCTTTTTCGTGCAAAATGTATCGAGGACGCTAGTTTTGACTTGTTATGATGTGTTTGATGTAATTGGATGGTTCCCATGGGAAAATACTCAAAAAATGTGAGTTTAGTTGCAAACTTTTCAAAACGGGCAGTTCTGTAGTCGTTCTGGTGCTGCTGTGCTTTTTCGTGCAAAACGGATCGAGGAGTACTTGTTTTGACTTGTTATGATGTGTTTGATGTAATTGGATGCTTCCCATGGAAAAACACTCATAAATGTGAGTTTAGTTGCAAACTGCTCAAACCGGGCAGTTCTGGAGCTCTACGGGTGACTACAGTGCTTTTTCATGCAAAACGTATCGAGGAACCTTGTTTTGACAGTTGTTATGATGTGTTTGATGTAATTGGATGCTTCCCATAGGAAACTACTCAAAAAGGTGAGTTTAGTTGCAAACTTGTCAAACCGGGCAGTTCTGGAGTCGTTCGGGTGACTGCTGTGCTTTTCGTGCAAAACGTATCGATGACGCTTGTTTTGACTTGTGCTGATGTGTTTGATGTAATTGGATGGTTCCCATGGGAAAATACTCAAAAATGTGAGTTTAGTTGCAGACTTTTCAAACCGCCCTGTTCAGGTGACTGCAGTGCTTTTCTGCAAAACGGATCGAGGAACCCTTGTTTTAAGTTGTTATGATGTGTTTGATGTAATTGGATGCTTACCATGGGTAAACACTCAAAAGGTAAGTTTAGTTGCAAACTTGTCAAACCGGGCAGTTCTGGAGCTGTTCGGGTAACTGCAGTGCTTTTTCGTGCAAAACGTATCGAGGACGCTTGTTTTGACTTGTTATGATGTGTTTGATGTAATTGGATGGTTCCTATGGGAAAATACTCAAAAATGTGAGTTTAGTTGCAGACTTGTTAAACCGGGCAGTTCTGGAGCTCTTCGGGTGACTGCAGTGTTTTTTCGTGCAAAACGGATCGACGAGCGCTTGTTTTAACTTGTGCTGATGTGTTTGATGTAATTGGATGGTTCCCATGGGAAAACACTCAGAAATGTGAGTTTAGTTGCAAACTTTTCAAACCGGGCAGTTCTGGAGCTGTTCGGGTAACTGCAGTGCTTTTCTGTAAAATGGATCGAGGAACCCTTGTTTTCAGTTGTTATGTTGTGTTTGATGTAATTGGATGCTTACCATGGGAAAACACTCAAAAAGGTAAGTTTAGTTGCAAACTTGTCAAACCGGGCAGTTCTGGAGCTGTTCGGGTAATTGCAGTGCTTTTTCGTGCAAAATGTATCGAGGACGCTAGTTTTGACTTGTTATGATGTGTTTGATGTAATTGGATGGTTCCCATGGGAAAATACTCAAAAAATGTGAGTTTAGTTGCAAACTTTTCAAAACGGGCAGTTCTGTAGTCGTTCTGGTGCTGCTGTGCTTTTTCGTGCAAAACGGATCGAGGAGTACTTGTTTTGACTTGTTATGATGTGTTTGATGTAATTGGATGCTTCCCATGGAAAAACACTCATAAATGTGAGTTTAGTTGCAAACTTCTCAAACCGGGCAGTTCTGGAGCTCTTCGGGTGACTACAGTGCTTTTTCATGCAAAACGGATCGAGGACCCTTGTTTTACTTGTTATGATGTGTTTGATGTAATTGGATGGTTCCCATGGGAAAACACTCAAAAATGTGAGTTTAGTTGCAAACTTTTCAAACCGGGCAGTTCTGGAGCTGTTCGGGTAACTGCAGTGCTTTTCTGTCAAACGGATCGAGGAACCCTTGTTTTAAGTTGTTATGATGTGTTTGATGTAATTGGATGCTTACCATGGGAAAACACTCAAAAAGGTAAGTTTAGTTGCAAACTTGTCAAACCGGGCAGTTCTGGAGCTGTTCGGGTAATTGCAGTGCTTTTTCGTGCAAAACGTATCGAGGACGCTAGTTTTGACTTGTTATGATGTGTTTGATGTAATTGGATGGTTCCCATGGGAAAATACTCAAAAAATGTGAGTTTAGTTGCAAACTTTTCAAAACGGGCAGTTCTGTAGTCGTTCTGGTGCTGCTGTGCTTTTTCGTGCAAAACGGATCGAGGAGTACTTGTTTTGACTTGTTATGATGTGTTTGATGTAATTGGATGCTTCCCATGGAAACACACTCATAAATGTGAGTTTAGTTGCAAAACTGCTCAAACCGGGCAGTTCGGAGCTCTACGGGTGACTACAGTGCTTTTTCATGCAAACGGATCGAGGAACCCTGTTTTAAGTTGTTATGATGTGTTTTGAGGTAATTGGATGCTTACCATGGGAACGCACGCAAAAGGTAAGTTTAGAGTTGCAAACTTGTCAACCGTGCCAGTCTGTAGCTGTTCGGGTGACTGCGGTGCCTTTTCGTGTAAAAGTATCGAGACGCTTGTTTTTGACCTTTATAGTGGTTGTGATGTTAATTGGGAATGGTTCCATGGGAAAACATAAAAAATGTGAGTTTTGTTGCAACTTTTCAAACTGGGCAGTTATGGACTGTTCGGGTAATTGCAGTGCTGTTTCGTGCAAACGTATCGAGGAAGTAGTTTTGACGTTGTTATGTTGTGTTTGATGTAATGGGTGCTTACCATGAAACACTCAAAAGGTAGTTTTAGTTGCAAACTTGTCAAACCGGGCAGTTCTGGAGCTGTTCGGGTAACTGCAGTGCTTTTTCCGTGCAAAACGTATCGAGGAACGCTTGTTTTGACTTGTTATGATGTGTTTGATGTAATTGGATGGTTCCTATGGGAAAATACTCAAAAATGTGAGTTTAGTTGCAGACTTGTTAAACCGGGCAGTTCTGGAGCTCTTCGGGTGACTGCAGTGTTTTTTCGTGCAAAACGGATCGACGAGCGCTTGTTTTAACTTGTGCTGATGTGTTTGATGTAATTGGATGGTTCCATGGGAAAACACTCAGAAATGTGAGTTTAGTTGCAATCTTTCAAACCGGCAGTTCTGGAGCTGTTCGGTAACTGCAGTGCTTTTCTGTAAAATGGATCGAGGAACCCTTGTTTTCAGTTGTTATGATGTGTTTGATGTAATTGGATGCTTACCATGGGAAAACACTCAAAAAGGTAAGTTTAGTTGCAAACTTGTCAAACCGGCAGTCTGGAGCTGTTCGGGTGACTGCGGTGCTTTTCGTGTAAACGTATCGAGACGCTTGTTTTGACTTGTTATGATGTGTTTGAGTAATTGGATGGTTCCCATGGGAAAACACTAAAAAATGTGAGTTTAGTTGCAAACTTTTCAAACTGGGCAGTTCTGGAGCTGTTCGGGTAATGCAGTGCTTTTTCTGCAAAACGTCGAGGACGCTGTGTTTTGACTTGTTATGATGTGCTTGATGTAATTGGATGCTTACCATGGGAAAACACTCAAAAAGGTAAGTTTAGTTGCAAACTTGTTAAACCGGGCAGTTCTGGAGCTCTTCGGGTGACTGCAGTGTTTTTTCGTGCAAAACGGATCGACGAGCGCTTGTTTTAACTTGTGCTGATGTGTTTGATGTAATTGGATGGTTCTCATGGGAAAACACTCAGAAATGTGAGTTTTAGTTGCAAACTGTTCAAACCGGGCAGTTCTGGAGCTGTTCGGGGAACTGCAGTGCTTTTCTGTAAAATGGATCGAGGAACCCTTGTTTT